>NJPT01000080.1:0-32474 GCA_002946425.1 Rutstroemia sp. NJR-2017a BBW
CATATCGGCGTTCGGCGCTAAATGCGGGGCCTGTAGGCGTTAAGGGTTACCCTAAGTTGCCCACCTATATAAAGAGTCCTTCTCACTGTAGATAGGCCTGTAGAACAGTTGAATCAAGCCTAAGTTACGCACTACTTTTAAATCCCTTTAAGCCTATAGGCACTCTTTTAGTACCAACCTGCTGCACTGCATAACCCTGTTCAACACGCCTCTTCATCTGTTATACCGGCTGGCAGCTGCAAACCAAATGGAATATCTGCCGCATCAACAATGAGCATAACCATCCTAAAACTACCCAGGTTCCCTGTGAACTAAAAACTAGAGTTACCACCAATTTTCTGTTCGTCTCCGAAGTAAGAAGTTAAGCTGTCCCTCGGAGGTCTACAAGATGACATACAGCCCAAAAAGCGTTTCGCGGCGTCTAAGTTCGACCCCAAACTTCTAGACCAGGATCGGAGGAACGATTCGGTGATAGACAAAATAGACAGAACTGGAAAAGGGTAGGATACCCCCCAGGTACTGCTTTGATCAGACTGCAACATGTTAGTACAGTGGAACGGCCCGGCCACCCGGGGAGATGAGGTGGAGACAGGAATATGAGTATGCTATTGTGAATTAGTTGCATTTTGGCAGACATCATACACTTCATCAATTCCTTAGGCCGTATTTAGTGGTCGCATATGCATTAGACCCAGCCTTTTAAGGGACATGACGCTTGCAGACTTGTTCAATCTTCGGTCGATTGTCGAATTCAATTCATTCTGCAAATCACTACCCTAGCTCGTTCAAAGATGGAGCAACGAATTCTCGACTGAACCTGACTTTGAAGAGTAAGGTAGGCTTAAATAACCGTACTCCTGGAATCCCACTCTACCCATGATGGAGCATATCTTTATAGGAAAACCATGGAAGTATGGAAATCTGGGACTAGCGTCATTAGCTGGGCTGCCACCAATTTCTCCGCTGTCATTCTGACTGTTTAGTATAGCGTCAGAAGATCTCCCTCGTATAACTGAGGGGTAAAAGATCACCTATCTTAGTTGGGTCGAAACCCCGTATATAGTTAGACGACTTACGGTGACTTGCACTTGCCAAGCCAGACGCACAAACTCAGGAAAAATATAGAAATTCCCATAAGGGCTACGACCTGTCATTGACGTCAGCCAGGACCAGCTGCGTACATATCAAGTATCCCTATGATATTTTTATGTGGCTACTGCTTTGTCCACGGATGGAGAGTGAAAGTGAGAGAGTTCTCCGATGTAGTTGAATTGAACGGTTTTAGATAGAATTCAGTCCATGTATATCGTAGCTAATCTCAGTTGCCAATACCCAAGTATTCTTTGGTTCCGCGAATGGGAACTTTGTAAGGCGAGTTGCCTGTTCTTGATGCATAGTATGCACTCTTCTTCCCTCGGTCTTTCACGCTTTCCAAACGTTAACACTCATAAAATGAGGACGATGGAATCTCCTTACCATCGAGGTTTGTGCTGGTAATCAGCTCTTCCCAATCCTCCAAGATTTTTAAAGTAGACAAGCATTTATTCTTAAGCTGCTGAAGGCCATCAGGACCAAGAGGCAGTCTCGGTGGAAACCCTTTACCAGCAGCTAAGCCCTCTTGCCTAACAATATCGACAATGCGCTCTGCAGCCTTCTTGGGATCCCCGGGTTGGTTCCCATCAACAGCCTTCAACATGCCTTTCAAAGCAGTTTGCATAGGCTCGTACTCTGTGATTGAAAGTGGTTCCCATTTGACGTTGGCTTCAGAGTACACTTTGGTACGGTAGTAACCCGGTTCAAGGATCATTGTCCGGATACCAAACTGTGATGTCTCTTTCTGGAGGCACTCCACGATAGCTGACCGTAGTGGTATCCGTGTTAGTGGAGTTGATCGAGAGCGAACTTGGCAAGTTGCATACCTTCCATTCCAAATTTCCCAACACAGTATGACCCTGCTCCAATCTCACCTTGCCAACCACCAACTGAGCCCATGAATATGATAGTTCCAGCTTTTCGTTGACGGAAGTGAGGAAGAATTGAACGAGTCAAGTTGACAGGCCCGAAAAGATTGGTGTTGCAGCTCGCAAGGAGTCTTTCATGACTACAAGGGAAACTATCAGTAAGTAGTTGAAGTATAGTTGAAGTATCTATTAATATGAAATAACTGACGTGATGTCCTCAATTAACCCGGCCTCAATGTAGCCAGCGTTGTTGATTAGGACATCGATGCCGTCGTAAATGTTGAGAGCCTCTTGGACTTTTGCATCGAGTTCAGCTTGCGACGAAGTCACGTCAAGCGACATAGTAGCTGCACCGGCATCTCTTAGATGTTTAATTCGATTAGTGGATCCTCGAGTGGTGGCTATAGCTCTATCACCTCGGGCAAGAATGCTAAGAATAAGCTCTTCTCCAAATCCGGATGAGCAGCCCGTGATAAGCCAAGTGAGTTGGCTCATGGTTTCACTGAAGGATTGGCCGCCTGAGATTACTTTAGACTGATATGTGGTCTCTTTTGAATAAAGAATGATTGAGATAAATTGTGGAAAGTTTGGAGTGTGCGCTGAGTATTGGTCTTCAGAAAATTAGATGTAGCTGAGACTGCGCCGCAATATGACAGGTCGCGCAGTAGTGCATCATCAATCCAACGGTTGGTCTCCACTTCCAATTTCCATCACTATTACTATGGTATCTGGCCAAATAAAGGTTAAATTTATTCTGGTAGATTCTATCAACAGGGGTAGTTTTATCGAATCAGATCGTCAAGATCATACAATATTGGAGAATTTTAACAAACAATCAGGGTATATGTATTAACCTTTATTCTGCCAGCTACGAAGTAATTGGAAAATTCTGGTTTGGATCTATTGGTTTGTGAAAGAGGCGCTCTCGTACTCTGCGATAACTATGAAAGTGCAATTGTTACTTTGAGTCGATTTCTCCTGAGATTTTGACTTTCGGGTTCAAATGCTTGGCGTTGCTTGAACTGTCCTGTCCTTAACGACAACCTCGCAGTCATCGCAGTCATCAGTCGATCAATCATGGAGTAGTCGTACAGTTGGAAAATCGAGCAAGAACTCAATTGATCTAATCTAGTAGTATGTAAAGGCAAGTAAAGCATGCGTTCTATAACTAGCGAAAAATTCCGAATGGAACATACAAGAAAGCTAGAAACCGAATAGATTCAAGGCAAAATCAACCATTGAAGACTCCATCACAGCAGCCATGTTACTACCTCCAGTAGCCTTTGAAAAACATCAAAAACGAATTTTCATCGGGAAACGAGTGATCCTGAGACAAAAACAGTTGAGAGACACGGACAAACCATCCAGACACATTTATGGTTTCACTACGCCAGGGCCTTAGTCTCCAAAACTTCGTAATCTAGACCGGCGTTGATGCTCAATGCACTCGATGTTCCCTATTTAATTTGTCAGCTTCGCGATCAGGAATCAATAATCCAATGAAGAAGAACTTACTAAGAGCATTTATCACCCGGAAGACAAGGCTCTTCGTTAAAAGAACTATTGATAGACCACCCTTGTGCTCCCTGATCGATATAGTCCGGACCAGGACCTCCGCAGCGATGAGCAGTGATCTGGACGACGGGACGCGCAGCGGCGCCCCAGATACCGTCCGTTGGGCAACCCATATGACCGGTCAAGTATTCTGCTAGAACTAGCATATAAATGGTGTTGCCCTCGCGGGCATATTCAACCAAAGGAAGGACGCAGGCGCCGTAGGTGGCGTCATGTGGGGTGCTTGGTGGTGTGCATGAAGCGACACGGGTTGCAAGGACAGCGCGAGCCTCGATGATATCGCGGCTGGTGACGTTGGTGGCGGCGACCATGTCCTCAGTAAGGCCGAAGGTGGTCAAAACTTCTGTAGAAACTTGAGGTATGACACCAGAAGCTGGGGCAGGAGCCGGGACAGCGGAGGAGAGACCGAAATAGAGAGCCAAGACGGCAAGTTTCTGAATGGAGGCGAACATTTTGATTTTGGATGTTGTGGTATGAGTGGCAGGAGGCACTGTGGAAGTGTAAGAATGAGTCCTGTTTCTTGAACTAAGAAGAACAATTGAATGATTGAATGATTGGATGGATGAATGAGTGAATGATTGAATGATTGGAAGTCGATGTTGTACTCTCTTTTAATGGGGAAAAGTTGTCCTTATATGGTTTCCTGGTGCCATCTTGAAGATCAAATCCCTTTCATACGGAGGTACTGCCTCGAGAATTCTCAAAAGTCAAGAGATAGAGTATTCGGAGGGATACCCCAAGTCTAAGATCCTATATCTACAGAAACTCTCAATTTCGGGTAGACTATTCCCCACTTTGTAATTTGACGAAAGCTTCTGTTCTAGTTGGACTTATGATGAACATGTTCCCTAGTGAGAAGCGGCTGTGGTTCTTTATGAAGCAGAAAATTAACCAAAAAATGCATTAAATCGCCTCTTCGAGTGTGTCCTAGGGCGTTTCAACCTACGGTGTTCGCCGGATAATGTAATGAAATACGAGGAAAGCAAGTTCACAGTAACAAAATGCGAATTCAACTTTTGCTGTTGCTCAAGGGCCAATTTCGCTAGGAGAATAGAGAAGTGCAGATGTTGTTGTCAATCATATAGTCTCTAGCAGCGTGCTAACAATGCTGATCGGCCAGTGATGGCATTCGGAGAAATAGAACCTGCAAGCATTTTCTGAAACTTTGCCCGTGAAGCAATACCGGAGTCTTGAGCAAGGAGGCGGACATATGTATATACTGGCGTAAATAGTAAGTTCTACATTTTAGAATGATTACTATGCGATTCTGGTTGCTGAACGATGCCTACAGTCTGAGCCTCGCTCAGCAAACAAGGTAGGTTCTAGCATACGATTAAGCATTGACACTAGAGAGGTAGAAGAACATACCAGCCGACGATAGAGGTTCCCTTGATAGGTGCTCAGAAATATCTTTATTCACTCAGTATCTTGCAAACAGTCACATGGAATAAACCGTGCAACTAATTCGCGAGATAGCCTGAAAAAGTATATCTGTGGACCTATCTGTTACATGAGAAATCTTCGGAATCAATGCGGCCAAAAATTTAAGGTTCAATCCTTAAGTTTGCTAGCATAAGTTTAAGCATTCCCTAAACTCTATCTCGACCGTATCCGACCTTATTCCACCGTATTCGACAACCTCATATACGGAATTTCGGACCATAGATATGTCGCGCCGGAGATTGTTCTTGATAATATTATCATGCCAACTTTCACGGAGAGGCGATCAGCATTTTGAGTAAGAATACCCTCAAGACAGATATGACGAATCTTAAAGTTTCTCGTATTCTATCTCATGTATCGGGTGTATCGTAGGAATTCTCTTCGATTGTTCGCTCATTTCATACGCCTGCCATTTTGAGACGCCATTCTAAAAGTCAGCGATTGCGACACATCGTACTGAGCGCTTCCGCGTCAGTCTACTTGATTGTCGGCGTCGTCCTTGAGAGGTTCTCAGTGTCAACAATCTCGTCGTTGCCGAGTCGCTTTGGCCACCGCTACAAGTCCGTGCACTATGGCGGGCTGTGCTACCCACCACGTTCGACTGAGACAACTGGATGCCATTGATATGTTACCTTTAGCTCCAAATAATCTTCCACCGGTAACGCTATCCCTTTTAAGAATCCGTTGTGTGTGATATGTCGTCTATGCCCCGATTAATGTCGTGAGCACCTAGGCTGGTACCTACAGCGAGAGACTTTGTCTGGGTAATTAGTATACACGAGAGTTAAACTAAGCTGTAGAAAACATGACCATTTACGTGTGTTTGTAAGGAGGGGAGAGACAACCTAACAAGTAAGAAGAAAAAGGGAAGCAAAAAGTGAAGCTCGTCTGAACTGTAGTTTGGGTAGTGAGGTCCCCCGGAAACCTACGAGCTGCAATCCAACAATAATGCAATAATACAACAATGTGGATAGAGTTGTGGCCAGAAAACAGGCCATTACGGTTGAACGCAGGGATATTTGGGTTAAATGAAAGGAAAGGATACAATATAGGCCTCTAGCAGGTCTCTAGCACGCGTCTCGTGTCTAGCACGTTTCTAGCACGTGTCTACTTAAAGTTGCGGCCGCATCGTCCGTCTATCTCCCGCCCGCTAAGTTAGGCTTTATAATCCCACCCTAGTGTACAACACACTGCAATCAAACCGCGTCAATTCCAACTTATCAGGAGAGCATGAACCGGCTACCGAGACCCCCGACTCGTGTTAATAAAGCATGTGATAGATGTAAGAGACAGAAGCAGCGCGTGCGTACTTTCAGCAACTTAAAGAAACGAGGCTCACTCATGATGTCTGCTATCACAGTGCGACTTCGTCCGACCGTGTCAGAATTGCATACACGCGAAAACAGAATGCAAAACAAATGCAGCCCTCAATGCAAAGTAAGTCTCTCACTCCAGCGCTCAAATTTAGAACTGACACCATACCAAGGGCAGCCAGAAAACCACGTCTGCGGCGTTCGCGAATTGTTGGGCACTCTGGCGGTAGCATTGATCATACCGAAGATCACCCGTCTATATCAATGTCACAGAATATTGAAGAAGATCCAATAGGTTTCGATGCAGCATATGACAGGAGCTCGCAGGAACCTTCTCGTGGACCCTCGCAGCCTAGTATGACGTTAGACCCCCCAAGTACGTATTCGACGAATTCTCGAGGTTTTCAATCAGCTTCGTCAGTTCAAACATCGCGAAACCAAGATCCATCTACTCTACCAGGCTTCGTTGATGCTGATTCAGCACTGGCCATCACCCGAAAGGTAGGGTTAATTGCTCCCAGGTTACCGAATACCTGCTAACTTGGAGCAGATCTTCAATTCCCAAAAGTCTCCATCATTTAGGAACAGGGCTACCTTCGCTATTCCAGGTGGAGGTCTTCGTGATATGACAGGATCTAACAGTTTCAACAGAGTATCGAGTCCTTTGATACCGGTCGTACAAATCATTGGCATTGGATTACCGACACCTCAAGTCTGTAATCATATACTGGAGACTTATTTTTCGACTGTTCATTGGTTTTCATTGGTGGTTTTCGAACCCAAATTCCGCGCTCGGTATAATGCAATCATCATGAGTGGTCTTGCTAGTCGTCGCGACCACGGCTTCTTATTATTGCTACTCATGGTTCTAATTATGGGTTGCTGGTATCTGGGGAAGAATCATACGGCGACAGCCAGCCTTTCAAAAAACGAACTTGACGCATTGAGACATCGATTTTTGAGTGTTGTGCAACGAGAATTCATGGAGCTTATGGACGAAGATTGCATTGAGTTTGTGCAAGTTTCTGCCTTGTTAGGCTCATTTTACTTGTATCATGGTAAGCCACGATCGTCATTCTCGATACTAGGTGCTGCCACAAAGACAGCCCAAGCTATGAACCTACATCGGGACTCCGAAAACGGTCGGTCTTTCGAAGACTTTGAGGAAGCGAAACGTGTTTGGTGGACAATATACACCTGGGATAGGTCATTCCTCCTTAAGTTTATGGTTACGATTTTCGCTGACAGCTAGTAAGATTCGCAACGATAACTTATGGAAGACCCCTTGGTATAAATGACAAGGACTGTAATGTTAAGATGCCATCCGATGTATTGGAAAACGTTCATTTCGAAACGAGCATTAGGGCGTTACCGATTTGTCTGTCGACGTATCAATGCCAGCTGAACCTAGTATATAAAGTTGCTTCCCCTCTCCTAGAGGATATTTATGGACTTCGCACTTCGTACAACGCTGGTGTCTTTTCGGAGCTACCAAAACAGGTTGTGACGGTCTATCAAGCTTTACAGGAATGGCATAGTAATCTGCCACAACATCCATCTTATGAGCTTCTCAACGACTTAACGCCCAACTCCTCAGCAGAAGCCGAGGCTCATAGTCTTCAAGCCCTGTCATTGGAACTGACGTACCACAATATCATTATTGTCATACATCGCCCGTTGCTAGCCGGCCCAGCATCGATGGAACAAGTAACCGTTCCAGAGTCTGTCACTCCGCGTTCTCAGTTTTTGGACGATATCCGCGAGACCAGCTTCAAGCGATGTTTAGACTCTGCTCTTCGTATCTCGAACCTCCAACAGAAGCCAAAGCTTCTTACCTGATCTCAGAAAACTCATCTGGTTTCTTTCTTAGGCATGAATTTATTCACTGCATCTGTTGTACTATTTCTGTGCGCTCTCTCGGACACCTTGTCCGATACGGCCCAAGAGGCAAAGCGAGGATTAAAAAGAACATTAGGGATGCAAAAGGCACTGTCAAACGATACATCTCTATCTCTGCAGTGCAGTAGTATCTTAGAAGACTTGGTACAGTTGATTTTAAAGAAAGAGCTAGAAGAGATGTTAAACGATCATACACCGAACGCTCAAAACCCGCCCGCTGGTCCTGAAACGCATGAGGGCGTCTACAACGACGAAAGGATACAATACGAGGAGATAGATTCGGGCGTGCCGGTTCTAGAAACTGCTTCCAACACGTATGGGAACATGATGGACTCATCCCAGCATGGGGGGCTATCTTCTTTCACACAGAGTTTGATGACGCTCCAAAGAGGTAGATATACTTACCAGAATAATGATCTCAATGTAGTACTGATTGAGTCTTAGTCTTTCACGATAGTAGCATATTGCGATTTCCAGCTCCTTTGGATCGCTACCCGGATATATATACCAGCGAGAGAGATGCCGTCCCAGTCACAGATAATATCCCCACTGAAACCAATATGGGTAATCCACAAGAAACGGAATATAATGATGTAAACTTTAGCCGTGTCGAGGACCTAGGACAGTTGTGGTTATGGAACTTGGATGATCTAGCTATGGACAACAATCCCTCAGTTTAAGCAAGACATTATAAATGAGTTATGGCAGTTTAAACTTCTATTCACATGAAACTATTCGCTCCTATACTAAGACAGTAGACCCCTGAGTCGGCTTTTCTAGGTGAGCAGTGGCTATGACTTCCTCGTCATTATCCACAAAGGCCTTATCACCAAATGCAACCGCAATCTCCTCCAGCGTATGACCCGCCGTTTCCACATAGTAGAAGTATGCCAAACCAGCCGAGAAGAGACAGAAGCCCGCAATAATAAGGTAGAAATACCCATGAATACCTGCAAAGGCGTCTGGCGAGACCATGCCTATGATGAAGTTGAAGATCCAATTGCTGAAAGTAGCTAACGCCATACCCTTACTTCGACTTCTTAGAGGAAATATCTCCGCTGGTAAAAGCCATGGCATTGGGCCCCAGGTGAAACCATAGACGATATTGTAGAGCATGACGAATGCATATTGACCGTTGGCTTTGGTTTGGATACCGAGGTCTGCTTCGGTAAAGGCACATACTATACTGAGGAGAACCGCCATGAGAACACCACCCAGTATGAGAAGCGGCCGTCTGCCCCAATGATCTGCAAGCCACCAGGTGGCTACTGTCGCAGCGGTATACGGAAGTGCGTTTGCGGCCGTGTAAAGAAGAGATTTGCGGTTGTCGAAGCCGGCTGTTGCCAGAGTACTAGGGAGGTAGAAAGAAATAATGTTGATGCCGTTTAACTGCGCAAACGTTTGAACTGTAGTCCCCACTATGGTTCGCTTTCGGTATCGAGTAAACATTTCCTGAAAGCAAAACACTGTAAGCATTTTCGAATTGGAAGAGTTGGAATACGACTTACCAGCCATCCCGATTGTCCTAGGCTTTGTTCGTAGCGTACAGCTTCTTGTACTTCTAAATATACATGCTGGACATGATCTGCGGATGTATCACCATTTGAGTGAAGATCTGCAATTGTTTGAAGACTCTCTTTCTCAAATCCATTCTTCGCAAGCCACCTCGGAGTTTCTGGAAGAAAGAATGACATTAAGACCAAGATAAACGAGAGAGCAACCTGAAAGATGAATGGTCCGATCCACGATATGTTACTGGGCAGTAAAAAGTTGAATCCGTAGTCGACCCAGGTAGACAGCATATAGCCTGCAATGAGAAAAGTATATTCGATTCCGACCATGAGACCTCTCGCGTGAGGTGCTGCAATTTCAGTTTGAATAATAGGCACTGTCATAGAAAGAAAGCCAACGCCCAATCCTTGAATGGTACGGCCTGCAACGAAAGTTCCAAAATCGGGAGCAAAAATCTGTATAAAAGAGCTGAGAAAATAGATTAGTCCACCTAGTCGAACACACTTCTTTCGTCCAATCATATCGCCCAGTCTTCCAGCGATAAGCGCACCAAGAGCCGCAGAAAGTTGCAGACATGAAACTGAGATACCGGTAATGGTGGCGTTGACATTGTCGGTGGTGCCGTTGGCTCCGCCAAAATCTTTATAAAATCGGGACACAAAGATGGGGTTAACAAGCAAGCCGGACATGATTCCTGTAAAGTAGAAAGTCAGCTAGGAGCATTTGATATGGTTATGGGAGATGGAATAAATGAGATAACGTACCAGAATTGTATCCGAACAAGGCATCGCCGAGACTACCAAAGGCACATGTCGAATATAGTAGTGCCTTTCCTTTGAAGGGGTAACGAGCAGACACCTTCTTGGGCTTGAGCTTTCTCTCCAGCCAGCTATATTGCGGTGAACTGCTTGGAGTGTTCGTGGGGACCGTCTCGTGGTGAGAATTTGATACAGGTTCCTTGAACATGGCGAGGTATTCTTCACTTCGTCGATAGAGACTCGCGTCTGTGGTATGCTAGCAATGCCTGTGTACTTGTTCTGTAGTGCGAGTGCTGCTGAAACTGAAAGTTTCCAACATGGCGACACACCGAGACTTATATATAGTTGACCACTGTTGATAAATCATCTTCCCCGGCATTTTCCCCGGTTTTTCTCCCCATCCGGGGTTTGGCGGTGATATGTCTCCACGAAAGGTAAAACGTTGGGGAAAACTCTTATCTTCCGAAGTCGCTTGTGGCTCCTCCACGGAACAGCTAGTCAACGTAATACTTACCTTGAGGAGGTGGCATGGTCATATCGAATTCGGTGACAAGAGGCTGGAGGTACCTAAGCGGTCACAGTCGTGACTCGTCACGAGAAACACTGAGAGTAATTGGTGGAGACGGTAGAGGACGAGTGGAACGAGAGCAATTCCCGAAGTCTTGGCTGATCAAAACACTGCCAGTGATGTTGGAGAATTCCGCCAAATCTCGCATGGTCTTCTGGATTCGTCTGCTAGTCCACTGATAGAGTGTAGGTCGGAACCGAAGATTTTATTTAAAAATACGGAGTGGTCAGAGCTTCGGAACCGATGATTTCCTCATATAGTAAAGAGGCTTGCGGTTCCGATGTCTTTCCCCACTACTCTTGAACTAAAGTAATCCGATGAAAGTCAGATGATTCTTTTTGATGAAAATTTAATACTATCATGCAAGTGCTCCCCTTGAAAAGTGGTTGTCAGGAGCGTAAGTAATCCTCGTTCAGAGTCGGATACACAAGGACTCGGAACCGCATAGTTATCTAGTAGATCGAAGCGCGACCTTCCCCTGTTTTTTGACTCCTGAGATTTTTCAAGACGAGAAATTCTGGCAATTGCTGAAGAATAGAGTCGATGGGCCATCTCCGCCATGATTAATGACCGCCAAATGATGCGAAGTTCAACAGCGCTCCTTTCAATCCAATGTTTAATGGAGATTATATTGGAGATATATCTTCATCATGCAACCCCGCACTCTTGTAGCTTCATATCTTAGAAGGCGGTGTAAGACCTCTGCTACTTCAGACATCCATTTTCTCCTCATCTTCTCTCACATATTTGCGGCCTTTCCTTCAGTCTAGTACTTTACCTTTCTCTTGCTGTCCCCTTTACTAAATCGCCGGTTTTAAGCTCGCCGAAACATATCGCAATCAAGAACGTAAACTATGGGATTTGTCGACACGAAAGAGACGTCCAACAATTCTTTTGTTCTCCGAGTAGATCGATCCTTCGCATTCGAAGCACGAGAGCGACCGGTACTACCCTCGCCAAATTATGTTCTTGTTAGAGTGATCGCAACGGGGTTATGAGGATCTGATGTGAGCTACGTTCCCGGAAGGTGGAAACCTATGCTCACATATTCTTCTCACAGGTACATTACTGGAAGCACGGTGCAATAGGTGAATTCAAAGTCGAGAATCCAATCATCCTCGGACACGAATCAGCCGGAATCATCGAAGAATGCGGATCAGAAGTTCGTTCTCTTTCCCCCGGGGACCGTGTTGCCTTGGAGCCCGGAGATCCTTGCAGGACATGCAAGTTCTGCCGTGGTGGAAAGTACAATCTTTGTCCTTTCATGAGATTTGCTGCGACACCTCCGTATAATGGGACCCTCTGTAGATACTACGCACTTCCGGAGGATTTCTGCTTCAAGCTACCGGAACATGTATCATTTGAGGAGGGCGCTTTAGTTGAGCCACTAAGCGTTGCAGTACACTGTGTGAAGCTTGCTGGTGTACGTCCAGGGGGTAGCGTCTTCGTTCTGGGAGCTGGACCGATTGGAGTTTTATGCGCGGCTGTTCCCCGTGCTTTCGGCGCTTCGACCATTCTAGTGGCAGATATTGTACAGAGTCGTCTGGACTTTGCGCAGAGTTATGCTGCTACCCATACAAGTCTCATATCTGCCGATCCACTTGAGCTCCAGGGGTTAGAGGTACAAACCAAGGCAGACACCTCTGATGGCTTTGACTTCGTTATAGACGCTACCGGCGTTGAGTCTTGCATCCGTTGTGGAGTTGCAGCACTGGCTCGGGGAGGAACCTTTGTGCAAGTCGGTATATAAAAAATTTAATATATTTTATAAATAGGTATTATTAAAAGTAGTAAGATTTTCGTTAGTTAAAGATGAAAATATTGTACCCCAATTATCAGAAAATAACTCTAGTATATCTTCGTTCGATAACTATATATATTACTTAGTTTTTGATTATTTATGGAAATATTTCGTATTGAGAATGGGATCTTACATTATTATCTTCACAATTATATATAACTGAGGATTGCGCAACTGAGGGCGTGGAGAGGTCTGTACCTAACAACGAGACTGGAAACTTCACTGATCTCTTTACACGTTCAACGGTTGTGCGAGCCAACTTTGCGATTTCCCTGACGAAAGGCAAGGCAGTTTCTGGAGATGCTAACTCTAAGCGGCCAAAGTGACCGGCAGAGATGTCTAGCAGGGCCACATCAGATGATGCTGTTGGAAGTGCAGGGTACTTCAAAATATAGATAAAAATATTGATAGCGCTAACGAGAGGGAAATAGAATGCTAGCCTAAATATTTGTGAGTCCAAAAAATTATAACATGCTCGGCAGCAAGTTGAACGTGAAGTGAGCTGGAAGGCTTACCATATAGGCGTCGATGCAGTGATATGGATCGCGTCGGTATCCAGTATTATACCTCTAGCCGCATTAACAACCAGATGTGAGCTTATTGAAATACGATCTTGCAACGCGGACGACTGGCCGGAACCAAACAAGGAGCTATTCCAAGGGTGCGTGAGAATCGAATGAATTGCTATGATGCTACCATAATAAGCGTAACGCAGATACATGACATGATACTCATTGATGTTTTGCGGTCGTTTGCCATGTCTCGTGGTAGGGGCATCCGGTTGTAAGAAGGGTGGCAAAGAGTCCCGCCATTCTTGGAGTTCTGTGTTGAGTTCTTGGATTACCTCCAGGGTTTTTGCGTGTGTTTGGCGAAATGACTTTCCACTTGCCAACTGCTTTGCTATCCGAGATGAGATTCGAGCATGTTGCGCTATATAAATTAAAGGTTCTATGCGAGTGGTGCTATCAGAAACCTGGGTGCTGGGCAATGAGCAACTGATATCGTCATCGTCAATGATCTATACCAGTTAGATAGTCCTTTGATCAGAGAGCAGTAGTTTGCTAAAAAGAAACTAACCGAGGGCCGGCCCGACCGGTAGCTGATATGCTTCTCAAGAATATAGAGGATCCAAAACAGTCGGACTCGCTGGTGTTGTTCGGCTTGTGGCAGATTCTAAGATTGTGCAGGCTGCCGATGGAGACCTTTAGCTTGGGCTAGCCGCGTTGCACAGGAGGAAAGCATGTACCCAAGACTGGGCGTTCCCAGACCTTCAGCGAAGAAACTCTGCCAATTAAAAGTATGTCAGATCAACCATCCAGTAATGTTGGTATGGGACACTCAAACCATTGCAGTTAATGCTTGCACAGCCATAAGGCCTGTGCTTCCATATAAAAGCTCAGTATGAACAGATAAGGCTTTTTCAAAATATCGCCAAGCCTTTTCTTGAATTTCCCCAAACGTATTTGAGTAGGGCGTATTAGACGAGCTGAGCCTGTAACCAGATGCATACACTGTGTTCCTCAGAGCATACCAAGCTGGATCATCGTCAACGAAATCCTTCTGAGCGAAGTGATGGTGAAGTCGTAATTCAAAGTGCTCTTTAGACACTAGACCAAGGCCGGCATCGAAAGAATGATTAAAGTAGGCTATGAATTAGATCAATATAAGACAATAGTCACAGAATTCATATCAAACCTTGACACCATTTCCATGCGGCATCCTCATCAGGCTCAGCAATGGATTGATGGCGGGGTCCGCGTCGCATCTTCAGCCGCAAGTCAATATTGAGCACAAGGGCTTTAGCGATCTCGAAGAAACGCGGCTCTTCCGAAATCTCCGAGACCCATGCAATTCCTGGAATTGAGCAGATTGACAAAAACGATGTGGGCCCTACGATAAGATTAGGCAAGAAGCGACAAAGTATTGCAAGGTTGATACCATGATATTCCCATCCAACCTGTTCAATACATTAATACAAAAGATAACTGACGACGGAAGCTAGGCTTCAAAGATGGGCGACATACCTCAGAACCTAAAAGATCGGCACATTCGACATGAGGCAAAGAACCCTGGATCCCTTGAGGTGATGTGTGATGAGCGAAGATTTGTGACTGTGTCAAGGAAGAAGTAGATGCAAATATTTGCGATGTCTCTTGTGTTGTCTGAGAACGAAAGTTTGGATCACTCTCTGGCGATTCAATTCCGATATTGTCAGTCCGATCCGCCAGTTCCGCGGCGTCATTTGGCATGGCTAACGGGAAGAAGCTTTGGTCATCAAGATGTCCCGTCTCAGTGGCTTCTGCTGAACTTGGAAGTTGAGCCTGTTGTTCGTTGTGGAGGGAGTTAGTTAAATCTTGTTCGCTGCTTGAAAGTCTTCCGCTATTAGAAAGTTCAAGGAGCGATTCCATCCGCGCAAGACGATCTTCTAAGTCCTTCCTTGGCTTGTTGCACTTAGACCCCACCCTTCGTTTCACGAATGGAAAGATACATTTTTGCCCGTAATCCTATATGAAAAGTCAGGCTGAGAGTTTGATCTCGACCATTCTGGGAGATGTCTTACCGTGCAGTTCTGGCATGGATGCGTCCGACCGCCTAAGTAAAACGTCAACTTTTGCGTCTATCTGCGCGTTTGAAACTTACATTTGATCTTTTTAAGACGACAGTAGGTACAAGCCAGGGCTCGCCTTCTCTTCCCGGAGTCTTCTGTCGATTCATTCATTGCCAGTTCCTGTTTAGGTATGACCGGTCGAGGAAAACTTGTTACTCCAGTAAAAGCCCCCTCGAGAAAGAGGCGCAGATCTCGGCGGATATGTGGATATGTACGCAATACAGAAGGTTACTTGAAGCGACCGTTCACGGCTTCGGGAGGAAGCCTTAATATTGCACGCTTTTTCCTTATTTACTTGTTCTGTAAATTTAATCTCGAATTTCACACTTCAACACATCTGAAGGTCGGTCAGGCAAGTGGTTAAGGTTAGTGTGAGCACTGACATATCGGCAAATTCCGCATCTCTCAATTAGCCAGTTTCTTAATAAGCAGGATCTGCATATTGTTTCGCCACCCTCGTTTCTTAATTTCAAAACACCAAGATACCTAAGACAAGTGGGAACACGCAAGCTCGTAGTGTCCGGTATTCCCCTACTGTTTTCTCTATGAAGAGAGGGCCGACATCAATTAAAGCGATCGAGATGATCGTGGGGGGCAAGCCAACAGCCACCCTACAGCTTTTATTTCATGTGGAGTTCTACGCACGCTTATTGAGACGAGTTTGGGGTTGTTTTAGCACAACAGCTGTTAATAATAGACGTTGGAGAAATGTTGATGCATGTTAATCCTTAGCTTAGTCAGATGGCTACCAACAGTTGCTACTAAATAAATCAAGTAAGGTAGAGTACATTGAGTGATTGATATGGCCGGTTATTCCGACAGACAGTTCTTTTCTTGATTTCTTGTTGTCCTTCGTCGGCTCCAACTCACTACATTGGCACAGCGACTAGGAAGACCACAGCGCTCAAACACTAGTCCAGTCAATTCCGGCAAAGACTTCCTTCATACCGATCAAGCCGGTGATGCCCAAGTCTTCCTTCTTGATAACCACATCCTCTGCGATCCAGCTCTTCTCACGAGCGTAATCCCAGAACTGCAGCATGAGACCAACCTCACGACCCCACTTGGGCCACAAGTTATCGTAGTGATCTAGAGAGATCGATGCATATTCAGCAGGGATTCCAGAGACCTCAGACCAGAGCTTCACAATATCCTTGGCGGTACGTGTCTCGGTCTCCGCCAGAACGGTTCTACCAGGCAGGGTAAGCTGAGGTTGCTGGAGAATGGCGAGAACGTAGATTCCGGTATTGATAGTTGTCGCACCCAAGGTAGTGATTGGTGTATCTTCAGCGATAGGCAGTAGCTGCACGTGCTTACCAGTGGTTTTCTACGTCAAACGGAAGATTAGCCAATTTATCCACTAATGGAAAATGGGATGAAAGGATTTGAATTACAAATTGGTTAGGCATGAACATAGGCATAAGAATGTTTGTGGCATAGTAGGTGATGAAGAGGAAGGTGGTCTTAGCCAGCAATGCCTTATCCTGGCGAATGTACTCATCGACCTTGGTCTTGCTCTCAAAGTGAGGCACAGAGTGTTTACCGCCGGAGATCTTCTGGTTATCGGGAAGTGTGCTCCAAATGTAGTGTTCAAGTGTGGCAGTTTTAGAGGCCGCCTTTGCGCAGTTAATACCCTGTGCGGACTCTATGGCAACAGTTTCCTCAACGTCCTTGGTAGCAAAAGAGGCAAAGAAGTCGGTGACAACGAATATGGCGTGAGAACCCTACTTCAATTAGTATCTGGTCGTGTTAAGCTCTTCGCTACCGTCGGGCTACTGAAAATCTTACTTCAAACGCCTTGACAAGGCTTTCCAAATCATTGGTATCCGCAGCAACCATCTCAACGCCCTGGGCTGTAAGGGCTTTGGCTGAGGTGCTCTCAACATTGCGCGTAACGCCGCGGACCTTGTATGTACCTGACTTCAAGGCAGAAGCAACCACAGAGCCACCCTGGGCTCCAGTGGCACCGACGATAGTGAGAATCTTTGACATGTTGAAAAAGTACGAAAAGGATGAGTTATCGAAAGCAGAGGTGAAAAAGTTGATCGAGTCAAAGTAGATGCCAGTCAATGAAGCCAGGGCAGGAACATTTTATATCCCATGAGGCAATATTCAATACGTTGAACCATACTATACTTATCGACAGATCCACGGCAAGATTATACAAGGTTCGAGAAACATACAGTGTTCAGGCTACACGGTACCCATATGCTGAGCTGGGCGATAATATTGCTCTGCTCTAAGCCTAATGGGTCCGGGACTCGGGATATGGATAATTCCGAAACGCCGGGCTCCAGCGAATCTAAGCTGCCAAAGTTCTTTTTTATAAATACTAAGATCAATTTATTCTACTAGCAGTCTCTCTTCTATTTCACTCTTTATTCTAATAATTATAATATATTCCTTTATATTATTATTTGTTATTATCAACTATCTAACTAAACTCTCTATATATAAATATTAATATATCCAAAGTTTAATATAATAATTTCATCTAAATTATATTTATTAATAATATTATTATTTAAAAATATTATAAATATTTATCTTTTAAATTATATAAAGATAATTAAAATCTCAAGTATTATTAATTATAATAATAAATAATATTATTATAAATTTATTATTGAAAATAATTATATAAAGAATCGATTAATTATAAATAATAATAAATAAATAAATAATAATTATTATTAAATATAAAACTTTTTTATTATAAATAGTAAATTATTTATAATATTATATAATTAAAACTTTAAATATTGGAAATTAATTATAGTTAAGATTGGAAAGAATTTCCATCTTTATATAGAGAAATCTTCTAGATTATCTATTTTTAGTATTCTAAATGCCAAGAGTATTCAGGTGTAGAAATAGCGCGATGCAGGACGAGATAACAAAAACACTTCGCCTCAGCCCTAACACAACTCGTAGCACCGTCACTAATTTGCTGCTTCAGAGTATTACTGTTCGATTTGCATAGAGCCCCTATATTCTTTCGGCAGCAATCATGACGGCGATCCACCGGATAGGGCCGACTCTGCTCTCCGTAGGCGACGGCGCTAGTAGGGATCAACGCGATTTGAAGTATGACTCCACCCATCCTTAATCGTAGCGTGTTCTGACTGCGGGCAGCATTATCTTTATCCATGGCCTCAGAGGGCATCCACGAACAACATGGTCGCATCTGCGATCCACTTCCACCTCTGATCGCGACGAGGACAAGAACATCAAGTCGTTCTTTAGGCTAAAAAAGAGCAAGGAGAAGAATAATCAGGGACAAACAAGCACGTTTATACCTGTGGATATCTTCTGGCCAGAAGAATACCTCGTGCCAGACCTTCCCTAGGCTCGAATATGGATGTATAGGTATAACGCAGATGTTATTGGAGGGCTTTTCCAGGCAAATAACAACAACAATATATCGTAGCATGGTCGGGACCTTGCTATCAAGTTAGACAGAGAAATTGATAATCGGGTATATTACTCTCTTTATACTTTAAGCGAGTCTGACAACTATATAATACAGGATCCAATTGTATTCGTGGTGTATAGCCTGGGTGGGATTATTGTCAAAGATATAAGACTGTACTTACATCGCTGGAATAGTCGTCCCTCCTAACATATCAATACAGGCACTCCACAGATCGGATATACTCTGCAAACGAACAAGGCTGATTATCTTCCTTGGGACCCCTCATCGAGGAAGCACATACGCAGATTGGGGTGAGATCGTATCAAACCTGGCGCGCCTAGGCCTACAAGACTCGAATAAACGGCTTGTACAGATGCTTGAAGTAAACGGCGAGGTGTTAGATAATATTCACGAGGAGTTCAAGACTATACTTGCTAAATATCCAATTAAAGTGCACTCGTTCCAAGACGCAAGGGGAATTTCTGGCATGAAAGGACTGGACAGCAAGGTAGAGTAGTCCCTAGGCACAAAACTATAACGCTTAAGAAGCTGCAGAAACTAAGAAGTAGTATAGGTAGTAGATAACTTCTCCTCAAAGCTCGATCTTGCAAGGGAACAAGAAACAGTAGAGATTATCGACGCGAATCATATGGAGATAGCTAGGTGTAGCAGCAGAGAAGATGCGCGTTATCGCCAGATTTCTGGAGTCCTAAAGCAGTTTATAAGGACCGAACTATTGAACAGGGAAACGAACTTGGCCAATACTACGGATAGATCCGGTATGTAAACCATCCAATAGCAATATGTTATGAGATCCTGAAATCTCACTAATCTCAAAATGAATGATTATTGAACCCATAGTTGACGATATACTATAGTCCCTATGGGATTTTTACAACCACCACTAGTGGCCGCTGCCCCCCCAATGCAAATCAACGTTTCTTCGAGGGCCATACCGAAAGAGTCTCCCAGCGAGAGAACACTGCCTGCTGACATAGAAAACTTGCCAAGCAGGGGTTCCAATACCTCCGATTGGACAGTACTCCATGCTGCAGTCAACAACAAAAGCGTCATGGGAGTCAGAATCGCCCTAAGCAGAGGGGCAGATCCTAACTGCGAGACCAACGATAAAAGACTCACACCTTTATGGGTGGCAGCTTGCCATGGGCTTCTGGAAATAACTCGTCTCCTCCTTGACGCTGGAGCTAACGTCAATGCAGTTAACTTTGAAGGCACTGCCCCACTAAAAGAAGCAGCACAAATTGGAGCTACGGAGGTTGTTCGACTGCTAATCGAACAGGGTGCCAAGTTGGAACTTGCACCTTATATATACAAAGACGGTCCATTGATTGGCGCAGCAGCCAAAGATCACATTGAAGTTGTCAGACTTCTCCTTACTGCTGGCGCAAATCCCCTGGCCCAGCAGATTAGTGGCTGGTCTTGTCTGCACTTCGCGCTTTTGAATAAGAACAAGGAAATGACCGCACTAGTACTTGGGTATTATCCTGATGTTAATGCTTCTACTCGAGTGGGCCTTCGGCCGTTGCACTTGGCTTCCATGGCAGGATTCACCGATATTTGCTCACAGCTGGTGAACCTGGGAGCGGAGGTGGAAGCAAGGGATAGTGATGGTCTAACAGCACTCAGAGTGGCCGTACAGGCTGGGGAGCTCGAAGTCGTGAAGATGCTGATTGAAAGAGGTGCCAGAACAGATACTATAGGAGTAAAAGATGGGCATTCCTTGATAGAAATCGCTGTAATATCGGGACACGAGAGTATTATTCATTATTTAGAGAAGCAAACAACGTTATAAAAAGAGATTGAATTTAAAGAAGTTCTTCTCACTATTTTTATTTGTTTTTAGTAATCTATAACTATAATCTCGGGTCTAGATATATATTACAAATATTTATCTTCTGAGTTATATAGAAGTGGTTAGAATCTCGAATATTATCGGTCGCGACGATTAGTAATATTAATATAAGGTTTATTATTAATAATAATTATATAGGGAATCGATTATTGTTTATAATAATAGATAAATAAATAATAATTATTATTAAATATAAAGCTTTATATATTAAAGAAAACTATCTAGTTATATAGATTTTCATTCTTTATTATCTTATTAATCTTATTAATTCTAATAATATTAGAATTATTAAGATTAATAGAATATTAAATAATTTCTATTTAAGATTTTATTAAAGATATTATTATTTAATCTAGTATTTATTTATTTCTAAATATCTTATATCTATAATATTATTCTTTATAAAAATATATTAATAATTATAAATATCTTTTTTATTTTTATATTATAAATATAAACTTTAAAGTTCTATTATATTATATAATCTCTATATAATAATTCGATTTTACTAAATAATAATTAGTTATTTTTTAAATTTAAAAATTTTAAATTCTTATTTTTAATATATTATAATAATAATTTAAATATAAAAATATAATATTATATTATATTATAGATTTTATTTAAACTTTTTATTATAAACTTTATTTAAACTTTTTAATAATATAGAGAAAAAGTTTTAATAAAGTTGATATTTAAAAACTCTATTTATAATATATAGATATTTTATCAAACTTTTTATTAAAAGTAATTTAAAAAAAGTTTTAATAGAATTAATATTTAAAAACTTTATTTATAATATATAGATATTTTATTAAACTTCTTATTAGAAATAATTTAAAAAAAACTTTAATAAAGTTAATATTTAAAAACTTTATTTATAATATATAAATATTTTATCAAATTCTTTATTAAAAATGATTTAAAAATATTAATTTAATTATATATATAATTATATATATTTAATTTGATATCTATTTTAGTTTATAATTATTTCTATTTATATATATTTAAATCAATATATATTAAAAATTAATATATATTTAAATTAATATATATTTTGATAAGATTATTATATATAAATATTTTATATTATCAATCTAACTTTACTTTATTCTAAAATATATAAATAAAAATAAATTATTTTAGATTAATTAGAAAATCAAGATTATATATTAATTAAATTATCAAAAAAATTTCAATTTATTTTGAATATATAAACTTTTATAAATAAAATAAGAATATTATTAATAATAAATTATTAATAATTAAATATATAATTGAATATATAATTAATATTATAACTTTAAATATTAAATATATAAATTATTTTAAATATTTAATAAATATTATAATTTTAAATATTAGATTTATATATTAATTAAAATATATATAATTATATTAATTAATTTAAATATAAAATATATATAAAATCGAAATATATATAAAATCGAAATAAAATTAATTAGTTTTTATAATTATAAATTTTGAAAAGTTAATAAAATATTATTTTCTCTAATTAATAAAAATATAAATTATTTATTAAATAGAAAACTAATTTTTTTAAAAAAAAATTTATTAAATTTTATTTCTTTAATATATAAATTAAAAATATCAATTAATTCAATCTTTAATTTATTTAGAAATTAAATCTAAAAATATATTTTTTTTAATTTGAAAAACTTTAATTATAAAAAACTTTATTTTCTAAATTATTTATAAATAATAATTGAAATTTTAATAATTAAAAAGAAAATAATTAATTTTATTATTTCAAATTCTCAATTTTATAATTTAATTATAAAGTATTTATAATATTTTATAATATATTTATAATTTTCTAAAAAAAAAATTTATTAATATAAAAAATTATAATTATTTAAATTCTTTTTTAAATTTTTTTTCAAAAAATTTCTATTTAAATATTAATATTATATAATTAATATTTATAGTTTTTTAAATTTTTTTATATTAAATATATATAAAAATTTATAAATATATAATAATATTAATATTTTTATTTCTTTATTATTTTTATATATAAAAAAATATAAATATTTAATTTATAATATATTTATAATTTTTTGAAATCTTTATTTTTTAAATAATTTAAAAAATTATAAAAATATAAATATTTATTATTAAGTAAATTGATATTTATTTAAATTTTTTAATTTAAATTATATAAATAATATTTTATTTAAATATTAATATAATATAAAAATAATCTTTATAATTTTTTGAATTATTTAATATTAAATATATATAGAAAATTACAAATATATAATAATATAAATATTTTTATATTTTTATTATTTTTTCTATATAAAAAATATAATTATTTAATTTTTAATATATTTATAATTTTCTGAATTATATATTTTAGAAATAATATAAAAAGTTATAAAAATATAAAAGATTATCATTAATTAAATTATTATATATTTTAATTATCTTTTAAATAATTTTTTTTTAAATTTCTATTTAAATATTAATATAATATATAATTAATATTTATAATTTTTTAAATCTTTTTATATAAAAAATATATAAAAAATTATAAATATATAAAAATATTAATATTTTTATTTTATTATTATTATTTTTATATAAAAAATATAATTATTTAATATATAATAAATTTATAATTTTTAAAAATATATTTATTATAAATAATATAAAAAATTATGAAAATATTAAAATTTATTATAAATTAAATTATTATTTATTTATATTATCTTTTCTAAAATATTTTCAAAATATTTATAAAAAATATTAATATAATATTTTCTTAATTTTTATAATTATTTAAATTTATTTATATTAAATTTATATAAAAAATTATAAATATATTAATATTTTTAATATTTTTATTTTTATTATTATCTTTATATAAAAAAAATTTATTTAATTTATAATATATTTATAATTTTTTATATTTGTTTTAAAATAAAGAATTTAGAAAATTATAAATTTTTTAAAAGAAATTATTAATTAAATTATTATTTATTTAAATTATATTTTTTAGATTTTCTTTTAAATTTTATATTTAAATATTAATATAATATATAATTAATATTTATAATTTTTTAAATTTTTTAATATAAAATATATATAAAAATTATAAAAATATAATAATATTAACTTTTTTATTTTTTTATTATAATTTTTATATAAAAAATTAATTTTTTTAATTTATAATATATTTATAATTTACTGAATTATATATTTTATAAATAATATAAAAAATTATAAATTTATTGAAATTTATTATTAATTAAATTATTATTTATTTTTATTATTTTATAAATATATTGTTTAAAAATTTCTATTTAAATATTAAAATAATATAAAATTAATATTTATAATTTTTTGAATTTCTTAATAATAAATATATATAAAACATTATAAAGTTTTTTATATTTTAAATATATTTTTTTAATAATAAATTAATATAAAAAATAAAAGTACTTAATTTATAATATTTTTATAATTTTTTGAAATATATATTTTATAAATAATATAAAAATTTATAAAAATATAAAAATCTTTTATTAATTAAATTTTTATTTATTTTAAATTCTTTTTTAAAATATTTCTATTTAAATAATAATATAATATATAAATAATCTTTATAATTTTTTGAATTTTATAATATTAAATATATATAAAAAATTATATATATATAATAATATTAATATT
The DNA here is from genome assembly GCA_002946425.1 of Rutstroemia sp. NJR-2017a BBW. Classification (NCBI taxonomy): domain Eukaryota; kingdom Fungi; phylum Ascomycota; class Leotiomycetes; order Helotiales; family Rutstroemiaceae; genus Rutstroemia; species Rutstroemia sp. NJR-2017a BBW. Next base: position 24,429 of record NJPT01000080.1, read on the forward strand.
CTTATTCTTTTATTATTATTTTTATAAAAAAAAGATTTAATTAATTTATAATATATTTATAATTTTCTAAAATATATATTTTATAAAAAATTATAAAAATTTATTATTAATTAAATTATTATTTATTTTATATATATTTAAAATATTTTTTTTTAAAAATTTCTATTTAAATATTTATAAAATATATAATATATAAATGAAAAATATTAATTAATTTAATTATTAATTTATTTAGAAATTAGATTTAAAAATATATTTTTTAATTTAAAAAACTTTATTTTGTAATTTAATTATATAAAGTTAAATTTTCTAAATTATTTATAAATAATAATTAAAAAATCAATAATTAAAAAAAAGAAATTAATTTTATTATTTCAAATTCTCGATTTTATAATTCGGTTATAAAATATTTATAATATAATAATAATTAATATTTATAATTTTTTAAATTGTTTAATATTAAATATATATAGAAAATTATAAATAAATATTAATATTAATTTTTTTAATTTTTTTATTATTATTTTTATATAAAAAGTAAATCTATTTAATTTATAATATATTTATAATTTTCCGAAAAATAAATTTTATAAATAATATAAGAAATTATAAATATATTAAAATTTATTAATAATTAAATTATTATTTATTTAAATAATTCTATTTTAATTTTTTTATAAAATTTCTATTTAAATATTTTAATAATATATTATTAATATTTATAATTTTATAAATTTTCAAATATTAAATTTATAATAAAAATTATAAATATATAATAATTTTAATATTTTTATTTTGTTATTCTTTTTTCTATATAAAAAATATAAATATTAAATTTATAATATATTTATAATTTTTCGAAATCCTTATTTTTTAAATAATTTAAAAAATTATAAATATCTTAAAGTTTATTATTAAATAAATTAATATTTATTTAAATATTTTTTTAAAATATTTTTTAAAAAATTTCTATTTAAATATTAATATAATATATAATTAATATAAATAATTTTTTGAACTTTCAAATATTAAATATATATAAAAAATTATAAAAATATAATAATTTTAATATTTTTATTTTCTTATTATTTCTTATATATAAAAAATAAAAATATTTAATTTATAATATATTTATTATTTTCTGAAATATATAATTTATAAATAATATAAAAAATTATAAAAATATAAAAATTTATTATTAATTAAATTTCTATTTATTTAAATTCTTTTTTAAATTTATTTTTAAAAAAATTCTATTTAAATATTAAAATAATATATAAATAATATTTATAATTTTTTGAATTTTATAATATTAAATATATATAAAAAATTATAAATTTATTATAATATTAATATTTTTATTTTTTTGAAATTATATTTATATAAAAAATAAATTTATTTAATTTATAATATATTTATAATTTTCGAAAAAATATATTTTATAAAAAATATAAAAAATTATAAATATATTAAAATTTATTATTAATTAAATTATTATTTATATAAATACTTTTATTTTATTTTTTATTAAAATCTTTATTTAAATATTATTATAATATATTATTAATATTTTTAATATTTTAAACTTTTAAAAATTATAAATATATTAATATTTTAAATATATATATCAAATATTATTATTTATATATAAAAAAGATAATAATTATATTTATAATATATTTATAACTTTTTAAAATATATATTTTATAAATATTTTAAAAAATTATAAAAAAATTATAATTTATTATAAAATAAATTAATATTTAATTAATATTATTTTTCAAAATTTAATTTTAAAATTTCTATTTAATTATTAAAATAATATATATTTAGTAATTTTAATTTTTGAAATTTTTAATATTATATATATATAAAAAAATATAAATAGATAATAATATTATTTATTTTATTTTTTTATTATTATTTTTATAAAAAAAATATAAATATTAAATTTATAATATATTTATAATTTTTTGAAAATATTATTATATATATAATAAAGAAAATTATAAATAAATTCAAATTTATTATTAATTAAATTATTATTTATTTAATATTTTTTTTTAAATTATTTCTTTCAAAATTTATATTTAAATATTAATATAATTTATAAATAATAATTATAATTTTTTATATTTATATATATAAAAAATATATAAAAAATTATAAATATTTTTATATTTTAAATATTTTCTTTTCTTTTTATTATTTATATATTAAAAATAACAATATTTAATTTATAATATATTTATAATTTTTCAAAATATATTTATTATAAATAATATAAAAAATTATAATAATATAAAAATTTCTTTTAAATAAAATTATTATTTATTTATTTTATCTTTTTTAATAAATATTAATATAATATTTTATTAATTCCTGAAATCTTTTAATTTTATATATATTAAATTTATATAAATATATTAATATTTTTAATTTTTTTTTCTTAATATTATTTTTATAAAAAAAATATAATTAATTAATTTATAATTTTTCAAAATATATTTATTATAAATAATATAAAAAATTATAAAAATATTAAAATTTCTTATAAATAAAATTAATATTTATTAATATTATCTTTTTTAAAATATTTTCAAAATATTTTTAATAATTATTAATATAATATTTTATTAAATTTTATAATTCTTTATATTTATTTATATTAAATTTAGATAAAAAATTTAAAATATATTATTATTTAAAATATATATATTTTTCATTATTATTTTTATATAAAAAATATATTAATTTTTTTTTTAAATATTTTTATTTAAATATTAATTAATAATTTATTATTAATAATATATTCGATTTATATATAAAATATTAAAATAAAGAAAAAATAAAATTTATATAATTATTTTTAATTAATTAAATTATTTAAATTATTATTTTTATATTTATTTTCATTATAAATATAACGATTTAATCCGAATTATATTTATATAGAATATAGTTATTTAAGAAGTTAGATTATAATATTTATAATAACTTTATTACAAATTATAAATTTACTAAAATAATTAGAGATTATATAACTAATATATATATAATCTATACTAACTATAATAAACTCTTCGATTTTATTATCTTCTTCTCTTTTTAATTCTAAATTCTAAAAATTAATTTAAATCTTCTTTATCTACTAAATATTATATTATTTAGAATTTAAACACTTCTTTAAATTAATTCGATAACTATCTAAATTAATATTGAAATCTAATCTCTCTTTATCTTTAAATTATTTATAATTTATTATTATAATAGGAAAAGATCTATATTAGATATTATTCGATAAATAATAATTCTTTTTCAAACTTCTAATAATTCAACCCTCTTAATATATCCTTATAAAATATCTTTATATAAAGTAATAAACTTATTTATAATCTCTTTATAAAAGTATCCAATTCTTCTATAAACTAACTTTCTAGTTAATAAAATAACTATTTAGAAGGATATTCTAATAACTATAATAAATTTAATTCTAATATTAATCAAAAGAAATATAAATTTAAAAGAGGTAAAAAAGCTCTTTCGATAATAATCTTCTCTTAATTATCTATATTTAAAATATAAATTTTTATAATAAAGAATAAAACTAATAACTTTATTAAAAACTTAATTATCAAACAATATATCTTTTAAAGAGAGTTTAATAATCTTAAAGTAATAATAATTCAATTTCTAATCTAGTAATAATAGTAAATTATTATTTAATCTTTATATATAATAATTATATCAACTCTAACTTCTGAAATCTAAATAGATCGATTAGTTCAATATTTTATTCTTTTTTCTACTCTGATATTAATAATAGCTTTATTCAAACTAGATTTTATAATAATTAAACTTATTAATAATAGATTATTATAAGTTATTCTATAGAAATACCTTTTAGAAATTATCTTCGTTTCTTTCTTTTAATATAGTAATTAGTAGAAACTTCAATATATAATTCGTTAAATCGATAATTAGATATTAAAAATTCTTAAAGATTAGTTATTACTAGTTCTATAATTTCTATTTAAAGATATTATCTAGTATTTAGTTAATTACTTTATAAACTTTATAAAGCGATAATATACTATCTATATCTACTAATAATTTATTTAATCTATATAATTATTCTAGGAATTTTATAATTATTTCTATAATTTAATTATAATAATTTAGATCTCTAAAGTAAATCTTTATAAAGATCTTTATTAGAAGGTTAATAACTATCTCAAATATATAATACTTTTTGAATATTATATCAATATTATATTTGATTAGAATTATACTATTTATATACTTTATAAACAAAACAAATCTATAATCTAGTTAATTAATTAGTTTCAATCAAAATCTTTCTATCGAGAAAATATTTACTTTTCAAATAAAGGCTTTCTAAAATTAGATATAGATAATAATAATAAATCTACTAAATAAGATATCTTTATCTATATTAATCTTCTGAAATATTATTTTAACAATATCTCCAATTAGTATTATAACAATACTTTATATAAAACTATAGATTATTTATATAACTTTTACTAGTAATAATATATAGTTATTAATATTAATTATTAGAATAGAGATAATAATAATAGATTAGAAGAGTATAATTTATCTTTAAAAGAATTTTAAGAAAAGTTAACTATAACTAATTAAGAAGTAATTATATATATTTAATAAAAGGAACTTTTATAAATAAAAGATTTATTTTAAGAAAAATCTTCTTTCTAGAGAAAGTATAAAATATAAGATATTTGGATTTATATAACTTACTAAAAAAAGATTATATAATAATAATATATATATTAAATAAAAATAGATACTTCTATAATATTAAAGTCTTTATAAACTTAGAAGCGAATAATTTTATATTAATTAATAAGATATTTCTATATTAACTAAATCTCTTCTTTAAACTCTTTATAACCAAGTTATTAAAACTATTCAAAGTTAAAAACTATAATAATCTATTTAGAGTAATTATTAAATACTATATACTTTTTATCTTAATAATTAATAATTATATATAATTATTTATCCCGTTTCTAATTATCTATTTAAGAAGTTATAAACTTATTCTAGAATATAATTAACTAGTTAAGAATTATATATTATTAAATTATATATTTCAAAAACTTTACTAATTAGTTAATCTACCTTTAACTTTTAATTATACCGAAAATTTCGATATCAATCTAATATTTAAAATACTTTACTTAGTAAATCTAGATTATTAATATAATATATATTAATATAATGAAAAAATATAATAGTTAGTAAATAATCGGTATTCACTATAGTTATTTTCTAGTAATATCTCTATTATTTTATAATAACTAGTATCTACCTCCGAATATACTATAATTATAAAAATTTATCAATTTATATCTATTTATAATTCGTTTAATACCAAAATCTCTTTATAAGAACTATATAAGAAAGATATAGAAAAAATAGAAAAAGAGTTTAAAAAGATTAAATTATTAGTAACCCCACCTTATTAATAATCTAAATCCTTATAGTAATTATAAACTAAATATAAATTTACTATTATTGATATCTAGATAATTAATATTACTATTTTGAATCTCTTTTATAAAAAGGAGAATAAAATAGAACTCTTTATATTTACTATATAAAAAGTAGATAGCTTTATTGAAGAATAATAATATAATTAAACAAAATAATAACTAGATATATTTATAATATAACTATTTACTTCTACTAGATACTTTATAATATAATATACTATTATAAACTTTAAAGTTAATATTAAACTCTCTATTCCAAATAAATATATTATTTATATATATATCTTCTTTAAAATAAAATCTAATATTTTATCTTTATATCGAGTTTATAATTATAAGATCCAATTTAAAAACAAAGATAAGAAAAGTTTAAAATATAATTCTCTTTATAAGATATCTCTATAAAAGCTAGAAATTATAAAAAAGTATATTATTAATAATCTAGTAAAAAGCTTTATTAAACTTAGTTAAATATTCTTTATAATCTCAATCCTCTTTATTAAAAAACTAAATAGATTATTATAATTCTATATTAATTTCTATATACTGAATATTCTGATTTATAAGAATTATTACCCTTTTCTATTAATTAACGAAATATTTATAAGGATTATAAATATAAAGATCTTCACTAAATTTAATATATAATAAATATTTTATTATATTTATATAAACCCTATATCTAAAAAGTATACTACTTTTCGAATTTATTATAAGATTTATAAATATAAAGTTATACTTTTTGGATTGATTAATAGATCTATAATATATTAATATTATATAAATAATATTCTTTTCGATTATCTTGATATATTCTATATTATTTACCTTAATAATATCTTGATTTATTCTAATAACAAGTTTAAATATAAAGTATAAATATATCTAATATTATAATAACTCGAAGATATAAATCTCCAAATCGATTTAAAGAAATACGAATTTAATATTAAATAGATAAAATATTTAAACTTTATTATCTCAATAAATAGAATTAAAGTAAATCTAGAAAAGATTATTATTATCCAATTCTGGATATATTCTTTAATTATAAAAGGTATTTAATTCTTCTTAGATTTTTATAACTTCTATAAATACTTTATATATAATTATAATATTATCGTATATTCCTTAATCAACCTAACTAAATCCGGAATATATTTCAACTTCGATTTAAACTATTAATAAATATTTGATATCTTTAAAGAAATATTTATAACTACTTTATTATTATAATATTATAATTATATTCTTCTTTATATAATCGAAATTAATATTTTAGATAGTATAATTATTAATATTCTCTCTCAAAAGTATAGTAAAGATTAACTATCTATAATATTCTTCTCAAAGATTATATAAATAGCTAAACTTAATTATAAAATATATAATAAAGAAATATTAGTAATTATCTATTCTCTAAATAACTAATATATAGAACTTATTAATACTTTATATCAAATTCATATTTATATAGATTATAAAGCTTTTAAATACTTTATAATAATTAAAGTATTTAATATATATTAAATATAATAAACTAAGTTATTAACTAACTATAACTTTTTAATCTTATATTATCTTGATAAAAATAACCTTCTAGTTAATATCCTTATCTATAAAGTTGATAAACTAGATATATAAAATAAATAAAAACAAGAAATATATATTTATTAACTTCTCTATAATAATCAACTCGATTTAGAAGTTCTTATATCTAAATTCCGTTTATATCTAAATAAAACTAATATTAATACTTTCGAATTAAATCCAATTTCAAACTTTATAAATATAATTATCTATATATTATAAACGAATTATAAATATAAAAACCTTCAAGTATTTAGAAAATAAACAACTTATAATAAATTATATTTCGAACTTTATAATAGATTACTTCTTTATTATAATTATATAATTATATCTAATATCTCTAATTTAAAGATTCTTTTTATTTATAAAATATATAATTTCGTTATTATAGTTTATCTAAATATTAAGAAGATTTTATTATTATTTAGAGATTATTATTATTAATATAATCTGAATAATAATATTGTAATATATATATATAATTATTATATATATCGTTATATCTTAGTTTTTTATAATAAGAAGTTTAGATTATTCTATCTATTACCGATTCCGATATATATATAGAAATATATTATTATAGATTATTATAATTTCAATATAGATAAATATAAATTCGATAATATCTTTATTATTATCGATTGTTTAAATAAGTAGATTATTACTATTCTATATTATAAAATAATTATTATTCGAAAGTAAGTAAAACTAACTCCCTTGCCACCGGTATTAACCCCCGCCACCTGGTATTAACGCTTTCGCCCGGGAAGATCCGCGAATTCGCTCATATAAATATTATTTTGGGAATCGGGACGAGAAATCGGATTCAGTGATGCTATTTTTAGTCTCATCGGATGACTAATAAAAAAGTATTATTGGTAGAAGTTGATCTGGTATTAAGAGATATCTCGCT